>JARZZO010000007.1:15000-37500 GCA_030544215.1 Zantedeschia hybrid cultivar | reverse complement strand
CAAAAAGTTGGAGATACAAGGGGGGGACATACCACTGAACCCCTGAGAGAGTACATCAATAAACCCAAAATCCCCCTGAAGAAACCCCTCAAATCCTAAGGTGGGGAAGACCACTTTTATCAGAAGTGATTTCCCCTGAGATACAAGGGGGGGACATGCCACCTTACCCCTGAGAGAGTACATCAATAAACCCAGAATCCCCCTGAAAGAGAACCCCTCAAATCCTAAGGTGGGGAAGACCACTTTTATCAGAAGTGATTTCCCCTTTTATAATAGTAGGCAAAGCGGAAGAATCTAAAAAGACTTGATCAACTTGCTGGTCGTAGGAGAAGTTAGCCAGGGCGTCAGCAGCTTTATTGGCTTCTCTAACTGCATGGCAAAAGTGAAGATCCATAGCTTCCCTGAGAGAACAAAACTCAAACCACCAAGGAAAAAGAATCCAAGGGATAGTGGGATTAGTAGAAGCCATGAGAGTGATCAGTGAGAGGCAATCAGATTCAACAATAAGACAGGAGAAACCTCGTTGGAGACACATGTGGAGACCGATAATAATCGCCTTGAGTTCAGAAATGATACTATGAGTGTGACCAAAGTAGGCACAAGAGGCCATAATGAACTGACCTTTATCATTTCTGAGAATAGCTGAACCTGCAGAGTTACCAGGATTACCTCTACTGCAACCATCAGTGTTAAGTTTGAGTTTACCTATAGGAGGATGCATCCATCTTACCAGTACCGGTAACGTGGGAGAGAAAGAATCCACAACCCCCACTGCTTGCAGTACAACTCTATGCGCATAGGAACAAGGGGACTTTGGGGAATACATGGCAGCAAGCTCTCTTATGAGGTGGAGGCTCTGATGCAGTATGCTTTCCTTACGGGAGCGGATACCATCATACTTGGCTGAACACCTGGCTTTCCAAAGAAACCATACAACAATAGAAGGAATAATACCCATAAGGAAAGAGTAAAGAGATGTACCTGAGGCTAGGGTGATGAAGGAACAAAATATGTGGTGAAAGGAGCTCATCTGAAAAGTAAGTCCACATCTATCCTGAAAGAAGCGCCAATAGTAGGAGGCCCAATCTCCATGAGCGAAGACATGATTGAGAGTCTCATGTGAGGCATTAGAGCAACATACGCACTTTGATGCCAAAGGAATACCTATTCTTTGAATATTGGAATCAAAAGGCAATTTGTGAACAAGGGCCCTGTAAATAAAGATGGAGATCTTCTTGGGTATTTGGGTGCACCATATCCATTTAGAGATGGAAAGTGGAGGTATCTGTTGCCTAACAACTTGCCAAGCTGATTTAGTGGTGAAAAAGCCATAGGAATTCGGCTTCCAGAAATCTTATCCTGGCCTTGTTGGGTGGAAAAGATGCCGATGTGATCCATGATAATAGTAGCGATGTCTGAGGGTAGTGAGTGTAATAGGTGCTGTCCAGACGTGATATAATCGCGAACCGACCAAGCTTGGGTATTGCCAATAGCAGTCCACTGATCCTCGGAGATATGATCCTTTAAGGGACCATGACCAGTCCAATCATCATGCCAGAAGGAAATATGACCCTGTCCTACTGACCAACAGGTGTTGTCAAGAACCCATTGTCTATGCTTAAGCACCATCTGCCAATGAGGAGAACCAACCATAGGGCAAGTAGAAATATGATGCCTGTGCAGGTAAGTCTGATTAATGTACTCACCCCAGATGCCCTTTTTAGAGTGAACTTTCCAGCATAATTTAATCTTAAGGGCAGCTCCTAGATCCAGAAGAGAACGAATACCAATTCCACCTTCAGAGGTTGGCCTAGCAAGGTATTTCCAAGCGATCCAATGCCTACGCATCCCTGTTGAAGTAGATCCCCAAAAGAAAGCAGCAAATGTCCTCTCTAAAGAGTGAAGAATACTCTTAGGAGGGGTGAGAACATCAAGGATATGTATAGGAATGGAAGATAGAACATGCTTGATAAGGATCAGTCTTCCACCAAGCGAAAGGAGATTAGATTTCCAAGAAGCTAGTCTATTTCTCACCTTGTCCAAGAGGGGATGGAAGTATATTGCCTTAGCTGCACCCTTGAAGAGAGGAGCACCCAAATAAGTGATAGGAAAAGCCCTGTGAGGAATAGAAGCTCTAGCCGATACTTGATTGATTCTCCAAGTAGGAGTATACCCCGCAATGTAGAAAGAACTCTTGCTTGTGTTAATCTTTTGACCTGAGTATCTCTCATAAATGGTCAGGAAAGCCATGAGTCTGCGTAAGGATCCTTGAGAGCCATTAGTGAAGATAATAGTATCATCAGCAAATAAGAGATGCGAAATAATAGGCCCCTCAGTGAAAGTGGAATACGGGGTAATAATGCCTCTGTGACACAGCTGCTGAAGACCTCTGCTGAATGCCTCTTCAGCAAGGATAAAGAGACTGGGTGCCAAGGGGTCTCCCTGACGAAGACCACGAGAGGAGGTAAAGAAGCCACCAACATTACCATTGAGGATGACAGAAAACCAGCAGTTGGTGAATAATCCTCTGATAAGGTTAATCCACATAGGAGAGAAGCCAAATTTATTCAGCACATCAAATAAGTAAGACCATTCCAATCTGTCATATGCTTTCATCATGTCGAGTTTGAAAATGATGTTATGTCCTCTGACCTTCTTAGAGATGCTATGGGTAAGCTCCTGAGCAAGGCAGATATTGTCAGCCATATCTCTGCCTTTAACAAAGGCTCCCTGGAGAGGAGAAATAAGAGCAGGCAGAACAAGAGATAATCTTTTGCATAAGATGAGTGAGATTATCTTATAGGTGAAGTTGCACAGACTAATAGGTCTAAAGTCCTTCAGAGTATTAGGAGACTCTCCTTTGGGAATTAGCACGAGGTGAGTAGAGGTATAAGATTTAGGGAGGAAGCCTCTACTAAAGAACTCCTTAACAGCATCATAAATATCAACAGAAATGATATCCCAGCAAGAGGTAAAGAAATCACCAGAGAATCCATCTGGGCCAGGGGCACTATCAGGGCTTAAGGAGAAGACTGAATCCTTGACTTCCTCTATAGTTGGAATAGCCATCAAAGCTTGATTATCTGCATCAGAAACAATGGTAGGAATATATTGCAGAAGACCACTGTTGTTCATAGTAGGCGGCTCAGAGGTAAACAGATTTTGATAAAAAGCTATGGCCATGGAAAGTAAAGCATCTTGGTCAGTAACATCATTCCCCTGGTCGTTAACTAGTTTGTGAATGAAGTTTTTCCTTCGCCTTTCATTAACAATAGAGTGGAAGAAGGCTGAGTTTTGATCGCCCTCCTTGAGCCATTTGAGATGAGATTTTTGCCTCCAGTATATCTCTTGCCGTAAGAGGAGCTCATCTAGATCCTTTTTAGCTGCAGAAAGCTCAGAAAAAGAATTATCAGAAGGATGATTATCAAAGCTAATTTGTAATGAGTTGACCTTCTCTTCCGCCTGTAAGATATGCTGAAAAATGTTGCCAAAAACGCTTTTGTTCCAAGTCTTCAACGTGGATCTCAGTCTTTTCAATTTGGCACTCAGCCTGAAGAGAGGAGAAGCGTGTAAAGGCTGATGCCAACAGGATTTAACCACGCGAGTGAAATCTCTGTGTCTAGTCCACATCTTGAGGAATTTAAAATGAGATTGTCTCGGGGCATTAGTGCAATGGTAGGAAACCAGGAGTGGACTATGATCAGAGTTAATGTGATGAAGGTGAGTAACAGTGGTATTAAAGGAGGAAAGCCAAGCAGGATTAGCTAGACCTCTATCCAACCTAGCTTTGATACAGCCAGGGCCAATTTGACCATTCCTCCAAGTATAGGAAGGACCCTTGAAGCCAAGATCAATCATGTTACAATCCTGAGAGAAAGAGTGAAAAGCATCAACAGCAACTTGAGAGGGGGCGTTACCACCAAATTTTTCATGAGAGTAGAAGATAGCGTTAAAGTCCCCCACAATCATCCAAGGGTGAGACACAGCCATAGAAGTAATGGTGTCCCAAATTTGGATTCTTTCCTGCAAATGACAGCTGGCATAAAGGATAGTGATATAATGAATGGTGCTGCCAGCAACCTTAATACTAATAAAGTTATCATGGACAATAATAACATCTACAGAGATAGAAGCATGCCAGAAGAGCCATACTTTACCCAAGGGATTGCCACTAGATAAAAAATGAGACAGACCAGTTTTGAGTGAGAGAGCAACCATGGAAGAGTTCTGCACCATGGGTTCCAGGATGGCGGCAATCTGAACCTTGTTAGTCTTACAAAGAGAGGTAAATCTGCGTTTGGAAGGAGAGTTACCAGCTCCCCTAATATTCCACACGAGGACCTCAACCATTAAGTCGTGACTTTTTCTTTTGTGCGCGGGTGAGCCTTGTGCTCTTTTGCTGGGTCGTAGGTATGGTGGATGTAGTGTCCTGTCGGCCATGATTGTTGGAGTCCTGTGGAAGATCAGTAGAAGTGAATGAGTTGGAGAATTTTTGAATGTCCAATAAAAGTTTGTTTTCTCCTCGGTGAGCAGAGCTGTCAAGGTTGAGTGCCTCAAGTAGGGAGGCGTGGCTTGCTCTATGGGAATTTGAGAGTGTGATAGCATGGGGGAGCTGCTCAACATGCAAGTAAGGGGAGAGTACAACCTGTTTGTCAGTACATGGAGAAGATCGAGCTATGGGGGGAGGGATGTTGACAACCTCCACGTTCGGAGCATTAGTCTCTACTTCAACAAGAAACTCATTAGCATTGAGGAAATTGGGGTGGGGGCTAAAAACAACATAAACAGGGTGATCATGTGGCGGGATGGTTGGATCTTCAAGGTTAGTCATGCAATGAGAGGTGGAATCCGAAATGTCCACAACATTAGAGATGAGAGCAGTACTAATTGAAGTAGAGGGCTGAGGAGCAGTGTGACTTACCATTGGGCCTGTGGGAGAGCTTACCAACGATCCATGGGGTGGGGATTGGTGATTGGTGTGCTGCTGAGTAACGTTGCCCACGGAAGGGGACTGACCATGCATGGTGGCTGGCCCAATAACAGGGATGGTTGTTGGGCCCGGTTTGCAACTGGATAACTGGACCTGCTGTTGGGCTTGGGCCACCAGGCAGTCACCCGACGAAGTTGCTGGCTGGTTGTTGCTTGACGTCTTGCCACATAGAGGACTAGTCCGAGTCAGCTGGAGCGTGGGCCCCTCAGAGGGGGTGTGCTGGACCTCAGTAGGCCGGGGTGACAGCAGGCGAGTGCTTGGCGTGCTGGCATGCGAGCCCTTGATCAGATTCTGCTCCTGAGTAGGCGTGCCAGCCGAGTAGCCACCTTCACCAACATTAATTGAGGGGTCGTCCTGCAGAGCAGTGGGCCTACGAAGGTGGGTAGAGGACGCAGTAGGGGTCGGTTGTCTGGGAGGTATCAGTGAGGGAGGCTCGATGGAAGGAGAATTGGCAGGAGGCGGGTCAACAGCGTGGCCTGTGAGCAACCTTGAGGACCCCTGGTCCGGGTCCAGAGGGCGATGAGGGGCAGCAAACGCGTCCGGCAGCTGGGCAGTGGGCAAGCGGTTCTGCATGGTGTGTGTGGAGGCGCCCGAAGGACCAAACGAAGGCGGAGTAGACCCCTCGAAGAACTGAGAGGGCGATCGGCTAGTGTCAGTGGTGGCAGCAAGAAGCCTCTGGGGGATGATCTGAGGGCACTTGTCAAAAGGAGGGGCAGTAGGAGCCATGAGCGGAAACGTGGCCTCATGCATGGAGGAGGTGGGCCTCGAGGATGGGATAAGAGTGCCATCTGTCAGGTGGGTCGGATAAGGGGCGGGAGGCGGCGAGGGTATAACGGGAGCGTAGCTCGTGGGGGCGGCCTGGGCGTCAACCGAGGGCCTACTAATAGAGGAAGGCAGCACGGAAAGGGCCTGGGTGGCCAAAGGAGGCAATGTCAGAGAGGGCAGAGGCATGGATGAAGGTCTCTCCAGGGCCCTTTGCTCGCTAGGTTCGGTAGAAGAGAAAGGGGCGGTCGTCCTGGCACAAGGGTCAGGGTTCTCCAGAGACGGGGAAGGGAAGGGGTCAGGGCCCGGGAGAGGTGCGCCAGCCGACGAATGCTGAGAATGGCAAGAAGGGCACAATGGCGCGACGCCTGAGGGGTGGCTCGCCGAGGGTGGGGGCTCAGGAGTGACGACAGGTGGCTGAGTGAGGATCACAGCGTGAGGGACGCCTTGACCAGCATCGGACGGTCCAGGGGTGGCGTTGGGGGGAGGAGCGAGCGGCTGGGATGTAGTAAGAGGGGCTCTCGTCGGAGAGTCCACGGCGGCGAAATCCTCCGCTGCGGCGGAGCGCTCCAGGGGCTTAGATGGAGTAGTCACCTTCGCAGAGGAAGAGCCAGGCAAAGCGTGAGTAGATTGGTTGCCAGGAGGGGCGGAGCAGGGTGGAGCTCCATCAGTGTTGCCGGAGGCCAGGTCTTCTTCAAGCGCGGGCTGGAGCGCTTGGAAAGCGTTTGAGAGCTGAACGGCCGGCTGGGAGGTAGAAGACCCTTTATGCACCCATTTCCTGTTAGTGCTAGCAGGGCCACGAACAGCCTTTTTGGAGACCTCAGGGGGTTTGGAAGATCTGTCAAACGGTGGGTGATGCTCGACCATCGTCGGAGGAGCGGAGGGCTCCCCAGCATGCAGGCCATCGTGGGGGCCAGGCAGCGGATCCAAAGGCGAGTTCGGGGGTTTGTTTGTGGGCTGCGGGGGAGGTGGTTGCTTGACAGCACGGCGGCAGGTCGCTTCCGCATGGCCCATGAGCCTGCAGGACATACAGTAAGGGGGAAGGGGGGGGTATAGGATATCCTGGAAGTATCCCGACGCGCCCATGCCGATCCATATGCGAGAGGGGCGCAGCTTGAGGACGTCGAGCTCGATGCAGGCACGGGCACAGGAGGTGTTGGTAAGCTGGGCCGTATGGACAGCGACCTGGAGAACTCTCCCAAGGTTACCGGCGATGGACCTCACACATGATTCATGGAAGAGATGTGGCTTGGGGGCTGGCAGCTCGATCCAAACGGGTATGACCGGAGGCTCTGTTCCGCATTCGAATTCGGGCACCCATTTGAGGAATCGGAAGAGGGATCCTTTGACGTAGAGCTGCTCGCGCAGGAGCAAACGGAGATAGTCATCTTCAGTGGTGCATCGGATGAGGAGGTGGCGGTTGTCCAAGGCACTAATAATGAACGATTGTTGGAGGCCCAGCCGTTGCGTTAGGAGAGTCTTGATCTCAGGGAAGGGGGGCCTGCCAAAGGGGGTTTTCGCCACAAGGGCGAACTGAAAGGGGATCAAGGTCTGGGCGATCTCTTCATGTGAGAAAAAAACCGCAGGTTCCCCCAAGTCTGTAAACGCAGGTTGGTGGATGGGGATCTGAACCGCCGGGAAGAGCGACTTCTCCTTAAGCACTTGGGCGAAGGGCTTCGAGCCAGGGCCGGTGCTCCAGGCCGGAGCAGGGGAGGAGGCAGGGGTCGTGGTAGGAGCGGGCATCACCGTGGGCAAGCTGCTTGGGGGAGCTTCGGCCACGGACGGCATCGAGGCGGCGGCTGGTGGGGGGCCAACAGGAGGCGACGGCGAGTGCACCAGAGGCTGAACAGCTGCAGGCGGGGGCTTCAGCAGAGTGGAGGGGGGAGAGAGAGGTGCCAACAGCGAAGGAGGAGGCTGGCCGCCCCCCTCAGGGCCGGCCATGGCCGGCAGAAACCAGGGGGGACACCCAGAGCTTCTCTCTCTAGGAAACTAGAGAGAGAAGGGAAACGGCCGAATTTAGGGGTTTTTTTTTGGGTTTAGGGTTTAGGGTTTAGGGGTTAGGGTTTAGGGGTTTAGGGTTTAGGGTTTAGGGTTTAGGGTTTAGGGTTTTAGGGTTTTAGGGTTTTAGGGTTTAGGGTTTTAGGGTTTAGGGTTTAGGGTTTAGGGTTTTTTTTTTTTTTTTTTTTTTTTTTTAACCCAGGAATTTAACTAGGACCCTGGGCCGGCCCTTGGGATTTTATTTCATCAAAAGGTTGGAGATACAAGGGGGGGACATACCACCTAACCCCTGAGAGAGTACATCAATTAACCCAAAATCCCCCTGAAGAAACCCCTCAAGTCCTAAGGAGGGGAAGACCACTTTTATCAGAAGTGATTGCCCCTGAGATACAAGGGGGGGACGTGCCACCTTACCCCTGAGAGAGTACAACAATAAACCCAGAATCTCCCTGAAAAAGAACCCCTCAAATCCTTAGGTGGGGAAGACCACTTTTATCAGAAGTGATTTCCCCTTTTACAATAGTAGGCAAAGCAGAAGAATCTAAAAAGACTTTATCAACTAGCTGGTCGCAGGAGAAATTAGCCAGAGCATCAGCAGCTTTATTGGCTTTTCTAACGGCATGGCAAAAGTGAAGATCCATAGCTTCCCTGAGAGAACAAAACTCAAACCACCAAGGAAGAAGAATCCAAGGGATAGTGGGATTAGAGGAAATCATCAGAGTGATCAGAGATAGGCAATCAGATTCAACAATAAGACAAGTAAAACCTCGTTGGAGACACATATGTAGGCCAGTGAGAATCGCCCTAAGTTCAGAAATGATGCTATGAGTGTGACCAAAGTAGACACAAGATGCCATGATGAGCTGACCTTTATCGTTTCTGAGAATAGCTGAGCCAGCAGAATTACCAGGATTACCTCTACAACAACCATCAGTGTTAAGTTTGAGTTTACCTGTAGGAGGATGCATCCATCTTACCAGTACCGGTAACTTGGGAGAAAAGCTATCCACAACACCCAATACTTGCAGTACCACTCTATGTGCAGAGGAACAAGGGGACTTTGGGGAGTACATGGCAGCCAGCTCTCATATAAGGTGGAGGCTCTGATGCAGAATGTTTTCCTTACGGGAGTGGGTACCATCATACTTGGCTGAACACCTGGCTTTCCAAAGAAACCAAATGACAATAGAAGGAGTAATACCCATAATGAAAGAGTATAGAGATGTACCTGAGGCCAGATTTATAAAGGAACAAAATATGTGATGAAAGGAGCTCGTCTGAAGAGTAAGTCCACATCTATCCTGAAAGAAGCGCCAGCAGTGGGAAGCCCAATCTCCATGAGCCAAGGCATGATTGAGAGTCTCTTGTGAAGCATTCGTGCAGCACACGCACTTGGATGCCAATGGAATACCTATTCTTTGAATGTTGGAATCAAAAGGCAATTTATGAACAAGGGCCCTGTATATAAAGATGGAGATCTTCTTGGGTATTTGAGTGCACCAGATCCATTTAGAGATGGAGAGAGGAGGAATCTGCTGCCTAACAGCTTGCCAGGCTGATTTAGTGGTGAAAAACCCATAGGAATTCAGCTTCCAAATAATCTTATCATGGTCTTGTTGAGTGGAAAAGATGCCTATATAAGCCATGATAATAGAACCGATGTCTGAAGGTAATGAGTGTAATAGATGCTGACCAGACATGATGTAATCGCGAACCGACCAAGCTTGGGTATTACCAATAGCAGTCCACTGATCCTCAGAAATGTGATCCTTTAAAGGACCATGACCAGTCCAATCATCGTGCCAGAAGGAGATATGGCCCTGGCCCACTGACCAGTAGGTGTTGTCAAGAACCCATTGTCTATGCTTAAGAACCATCTTCCAGTGAGGAGAACCAACCATAGGACAAGTAGAAATATGATGCCTGTGCAGATAAGTCTGATTGATGTACTCACCCCAGATACCCTTTTGAGAATATACTTTCCAGCATAATTTAACCTTAAGGGCAGCCCCTAGCTCCAGAAGAGAACGAATACCAATTCCACCTTCAGAGGTTGGCCTAGCCAGGTGTTTCCAAGCGATCCAATGCCTACGCATCCCTGTTGAACTAGATCCCCAAAAGAAAGCAGCAAATGTCCTCTCTAAAGAGTGAAGAATACTCTTAGGAGGGGTGAGAACAGCAAGAATATGTATAGGAATGGAAGATAGTACATGCTTGATAAGGATCAGTCTACCACCAGGCGAAAGGAGATTAGATTTCCAGGAAGCTAGTCTATTTCTCACCTTGTCCAAGAGGGGATGAAAGTATATTGCCTTAGCTGCACCTTTGAAGAGAGGAGCACCTAAATAAGTGATAGGAAAAGCCCTGTGAGGAATAGAAACTCTAGCAGCTACCTGATTGATTCTCCAAGTAGGAGTATATCCCGCAATGTAGAAAGAACTCTTGCTTGTGTTGATCTTTTGACCTGAGCATCTCTCATAAATGGTCAGAAAAGCCATGAGTCTGCGTAAAGATCCTTGAGAGCCATTAGTGAAGATAATAGTATCATCAGCAAATAAGAGATGTGAAATAATAGGCCCCTCAGTGAAAGTAGAGTAAGGGGTAATAATGCCTCTGTGACACAGCTGCTGAAGACCTCTGCTGAATGCCTCTTCAGCAAGAATGAAGAGGCTGGGTGCCAAAGGGTCTCCCTGTCGAAGACCACGAGAGGAGGTAAAGAAGCCACCAACATTACCGTTGAGGATGACAGAAAACCAGCAGTTGGTGAATAATTCTCTGATAAGGTTAATCCACATGGGGGAGAAGCCAAATTTATGCAGCACATCAAATAAGTAAGACCATTCCAATCTGTCGTATGCTTTCATCATGTCGAGTTTGAAAATGATGTTATGTCCTCTGACCTTCTTAGAGATGCTATGGGTAAGCTCCTGAGCAAGACAGATGTTGTCAGCCATATCTCTGCCTTTAACAAAGGCTCCCTGGAGAGGAGAAATAAGGGCAGGCAGAACAAGAGATAGTCTTTTGCATATGATGAGTGAGATGATCTTATAAGTGAAATTGCACAGACTGATAGGCCTAAAATCCTTCAGAGTGTTAGGAGACTCTCCTTTTGGAATTAGCACGAGGTGAGTGGAGGTATAAGCTTTAGGAAGGAAGCTTCCATTAAAGAACTCCTTGACAGCATCATAAATATCAACAGATATGATATCCCAGCAAGAGGTAAAGAAATCACCAGAAAAGCCATCAGGTCCAGAGGTACTATCAGGGCTTAAAGAGAAGACCGAATCCTTGACTTCCTCTATAGTTGGAGTAGCCATCAAAGCTTGATTATCTGCATCAGAGACAATAGTAGGAATATATTGCAGAAGTCCACTGTTGTTCATAGTAGGTGGCTCAGAAGTAAACAGATTTTGATAATAAGGTATGGCCATGGAAAGTAAAGCATCTTGGTTAGTAACTTCATCCCCCTGATCGTCAACCAGTTTGTGAATAAAGTTTTTCCTTCGCCTTTCAGTAACAATGGAGTGGAAGAAGGCTGAGTTTTGGTCGCCCTCCTTGAGCCATTTGAGGTGAGATTTTTGCCTCCAAAATATCTCTTGCCGTAAGAGGAGCTCATCAAGATCCTTTTTAGCTACTGCAAGCTCAGAAAGAGAGTGATCAGAAGGATAATTATCAAAAATAATTTGTAACGAGTTGACCTTCTTTTCTGCCTGTAGGACATTCTGAAAGATGTTGCCAAAAACACTTTTATTCCAAGTCTTCAAGGTGGATCTCAGTCTCTTCAGTTTTGCACTAAGCCTGAAGAGAGGAGAAGCATGTAGAGGCTGATGCCAATAGGATTTAACCACCCGAGTGAAGTCACTGTGTCTAGTCCACATCTTAAGGAATTTAAAATGTGATTGTCTCGGGGCATTAGTGCAATGATAAGAAACCAGAAGCGGACTATGATCAGAATTGATATGATGTAAATGACTCACAAGAGTGCTAAAGGAGGAGAACCAAGTGGGGTTAGCCAAACCTCTGTCCAGTCTGGCTTTAATGGAACCAATACCTTGTTGACCATTTCTCCAGGTGTAGGAAGGGCCACTAAAGCCTAGATCCATGAGATTGCTATCCTGTAAAAAAGAGTGGAAGGCATTCACAGAAGTATGATGCGGAGCATTGCCGCCATATTTTTCATGAGAGTAAAGAACAGAATTAAAATCACCCACAATCATCCAGGGGTCAGAGATAGACAGGGAAGTAATAGTCTCCCAAATGTGGATTCTGTCCTGAAGGTGACAACTGGCATAAATAAAAGTGACATAATGGACAATTTGACCAGTTACCTTTAGAATAATAAAAGACTCATGAGTAGTAATCACATCCACAGAGATAGAATTATGCCAGAAGACCCAAACTTTACCGTGAGGATTACCACTAGAGAGGCATTGAGGGAGACCCAGTTTAAGAGAAAGAGCAGGCATCGAAGAATTCTGAATCATGGGTTCTAAGATTGCAGCAATTTGAACCTTGTTCGTCCTGCAAAGAGAAACAAGTCTACGTCTGGAAGGAGAGTTACCCACTCCCCTGATATTCCAAACTAAGATATTAACTATTAAACTGGGATTTCTTCTTCTGTGCACGTGTGAGCCTAGTGCTCTTTTGCTGGTCCAAGGATAGACTACTAGGGATGTCTTGTGTGCAAGTGTCGCCGTTAGCATGAGATTCATCAAAGGAGGAAAAGGATTGCTGCAACTTATGTATGTCAAGCAAAATAAGATTATCCTTCCTGTGGATAGGGCTCTCCAAATTTAAGGCCTCCAAGTTAGAGAGGTGACCTGTGCCATGTGAGTCATATCGAAGGGTTTCCAGAGGGTTTTGAACAGGAGGTGAAGAAGATGAGGATATCACCTGATTCTCAGCATTCAAGTCAGTGCGAACCGCCGTATGTTTATCCCCAATAGGTTGATCAGTTGTATCGGATTGGGATATTGGGCCGTGGGCAGTGACGGAGGCAGTATGTTTATCAATGCTCGAGAGTATATTGGCTGTCTTGTGAGACACCTGAGCAACCTCAAAGTTGGACTCACCATGATTCGCTGTGACAATGGAAACATCAAGAGAAGTAAAGTTAGGGGCAGGCACTGTGATATCCGAGAAGTCGAGATTAAGGTTAGGGATGCAAGGGTCCTCCAAGTTCATCGTGCATGGGAGTTTAGGGGTAGGCATGACCTGGGTGTTGACGTTAGAGGGCGAAATTTTTTTTTCCCCTGTTGTAGCTGGGTCTGCGGTAGGAGCGTCCAGCAGCTGTTGGTGCTGGGCGCTTGAAGCGGTGGGCACCTGCAAGACCAAAACACATTTTCCAACATTGGTTACCTGTTCGTCGGTAAGAGGCTGTTGTGGGTGATTGGCAGCAGCGTGGGCCATAGGCTTTTGGCGAGTGGTACTAGAGGCGACAATTTGTGGGTTCGGCCCATTAGCAGGATGAGGGGCGAGGTCCTGAAGACTAAAACGGGCTGGGTCCCGATGTTGATGTTGGGCTTCGTTAGCGCAAAACACTAAGGTGTTGGAGGGGCAAGTCTGCTCCGTGTGCATGGGCCTGATAATTGAAGTGCACTGGTTCTTCGTGGGCCCGTGGGCCTGGCTCTGGATCGTGGGAGCAGAAGCATGGGTGCGGGCCAAATAATAGAGATCCTCGTCCAGCGAAGGGGACTGCACTCGGACCTCCTTGCCATCACCGGAGATTGAGTTGCCCTGCAGATAGGGCCCGTCGATGCTGCAAGCACCTGGAGGGCCACCAAGTGGAGGGAGGTTCAGGAGGCACCCATCGAGGGGAGGGACGGTTGCTGGCAAAAGCGGTGGCGTAGGCTGGTGCATGGCGCTGGGGGTGTTTCTGGAGGTGTCTGGTGACGGAGGCACAACAGGAGCAGGCCCAGGATCCGTGGGGATTGGAGGTTGATCGAGCGGGGTGGGAGGCCCAGTATCAGATGTGGACGGTGGGCCTGGGAGGCTATTACCCAAGTAATCCAGCTGTTGGGCTTGGGCCTCCATGCAGGGCTGAGTACGCGAATTAGATCTTGGTGAGGTCCCAATAGGGGGAGGGGCGTTAAAAGAGTTGCCACCTGGGGCAGGGGCCATAAACGGTGGGTTTTGCTGAGTCACCACCGGGGCCACATCAGGAGCACTTTTAGAAGGGGCTTCAAGCGGCGGTTGCAGGTTGCTGGGGGCGAGCACGAGGTGGGCCTGGGAGGGGGGCTGCGCAAGGACCAGCCCACAAACGGATGGGGTGGATTGGGCCAAAGAAGGGCCGGAATAAGGGGGGGGATACAGGTGGGGTAACTCCGGCCTGCTGAGGGCAGCACTCGTAGCTTCAGGAGCCCTGTTAGCATCAAAAGAAGAATTGTTAGTGTAAACGTGGTCAGGGGGCATACCTGTGAGGTGATTAGGTTGTTCGTAAGGTGGGGAGAGGGGGTGAGCCGAGGGTGGTGAGGTGTAAGAGGTGCCCTCCGCAAGCTTTGCCAGCTCATTAGCCGTTCTCGTGTAAGTAGGTTGGCCTGCCTGGGCGAGGGCGGAAGGCTGGCAACTCCCTTTCCTTGGCGAGACCATCTGGTAGTCAGCAGGCGGATCAAACTGGGAAGTAGACGCCTGGCGGGAGGTAGCTGCGGAGGGGCCGTTTGACGACGAAGGCAGCGGCGTGGCAACTTGCATGGCGACGGGGGGTAGCGTGGGCGGAGGGGGGGCAACACCTGTCAGACGAGTCTCGAAAGGGGAGTTGAGGGGCGGGGAAGTGGCAGGCGCGGGACCCATGAGAGCTTCCTGAACTTGAGTAGGTATCGTGCGGTCCAGAGGATGAGGCCTAGGAGCTCGGGGAGTTTGGCGAGGCGACTGAGGTGGGGCGCCGATGCTGGGTGACAGCGAGGAGGAGATCTTCACAGGGGAGGCAAGGGAGGCCGAGGAAGCCAGCGGATCAGAGAGTGGCATCAGGGTGAGGGGCTCAGCGGGCTCAGGAGAGTGTTGCAGGGGGGTCAGCCTGTCAGGGATCTTGGGAGCCTCCATAGACGAAGGAGGGTGGCACCCAGGACCAGGTGGGGAAGTACCCAGTTGGGGCGGTCTAATATGGCAATCAGATCGCGACGGCACACCATCGTTGGGCTGAGTGTCCACAGACGAAGGTTCAGCGTCAGTAGCGTCAGAAGGGGCGTGGTGAGGGATCTTCGCAGCAAGCTCATCCAATCTTGACGCGGGCGATCCAAGGGCTGCGAATGCGTTGGAGACCGAAACGAGAGGCTGGGATGGGAGCTTGGAGACCCAGCGATTGACCCTCTTGCCAGCGCCATGAGAGGGCGGAGGGAGCTTAATGTTGACGATGGAGGGTTCGGTGGCAGGACCATCCTGGGGCTGTTGCGAGGTCAAGGGCGTCTTCGAAGGCACCCGAGGGCGAGCAGGGGTCTCTGCAGATGTCGGTTGCTCGGCACGCTGAGCAGGCTCCTCTCTGGACTGTGGCAGTGCTTGGGGCTGCTGCTTCTTAGAGGACCGGCGGCAGACAGAGGCGGTGTGACCAACAAGCCGGCAGGAGGTGCAATAAGGAGGGATGGGGGGGTAGCAAACCTCCTGGTAGTAGCCAGAGGTGCCCATGCCGATCCAGATGCGTGGCGGGCGGCACTGGAGAATGTTCAGCTCAACGCAGGCCCGAGCAGAAGAAGTATTGGTGATTTGGGACGTGCTGAGCGCCACCTGTAGGACACGCCCAATGTTGCCAGCAATGGATCGGACGCAGGCTTCATGGAACAAGTGAGGTTTGAGAGCTGGGAACGACACCCAAACAGGGACGATGGGTGGTTCAGTCCCACATTCGAAGTCTGGCATCCATTTGAGATATCGGAAGAGATATCCTTTGACGAAGAGCTGTTCACGGAGTAGAAGCTTCAGGTAATCATCTTCCGAGGAGCAGCGGATGAGGAGGTGTCTGTTATCCAACGCATTGATCACGAAGTCCTGTTGTAGCCCAAGCCGTTGGGTGAGAAGGTGCTTGATATCTGGGAAAGGAGGGCGACCGTATGGCGTTTTGGCGACCAGCGCAAGCCTGAAAGGGACCAACGCAGTGGCGATCTCCTCCTCGGTGAAGAAAACGGCGGGCTCGCCCAGGTCAGTGAAGGCGGGGTCGTGGACGAGCAGATCGACTTTCGGGAGCAGCTTGCGGTCTTTGAGCACCTGAGCGAACGATTTCGAGCTCCCAGAGCCCCAAGCCGAAGCCTGGGACGAGCGGGGTGCGGGGGGAGCGGAGCTCTGAGGAGGAGGCACGACCGGGAGGCGAGCGGCCTGTTCCGTGCTGGAGCCAGCAGGGAGGGAATCCGGCGCCTGGGCCTGGAGCACGCAGGGCTGAGGGGGGGCGGGCGAGGGCGTTGGCTGGACAGGGGGGGAGGGGGGAGAGGTCTGAGCCGTGGGGGGGGGCCGGCGACCCCCCTCAGGGCCGGCCATGGCCGGCGAAGGCCAAGGAGAGAAACCGAAGCTTCTCTCACTAGAAACCAATGAGAGAGAGGGGCGGGTGGGTTTTGGTTTAGGGTTTGGGTTTAGGGTTTAGGGTTTTAGGGTTTAGGGTTTAGGGTTTTAGGGTTTAGGGTTTAGGGTTTAGGGTTTAGGGTTTAGGGTTTAGGGTTTAGGGTTTTAGGGTTTTAGGGTTTAGGGTTTAGGGTTTAGGGTTTAGGGTTTAGGGTTTTTGGGTTTAAGGGTTTAGGGTTTAGGGTTTAGGGTTTAGGGTTTAGGGTTTTTTTTTTTTTTTTTAAGCCCAGAACTTATCTAGGACCCTGGGCAGGCCCTTGGAATTTTATTAAAAGAATCAAATAAACATACAAGGGGGGGACATGCCACCTTACCCCTGGGAGATACAGCAAATAAGAAAGCAAAGAAGAACCCCCCAGGTACATAAGCCAATCAAAAACGAAAATGAGGAACGCCGGATTTGTCCATAGCCAATTCTCCTCTTACAGGAGGAGGAAGAGCAGCATATGAAGAAAAAGTGCGAGACGTATAGGAAGAACAGGAAAAGTTTGCCAATGCGTCTGCAGCCTTGTTACATTCTCTGACCACATGTTGGAATTGAATAAGCATAGAATTCGTCAGAGAGCATAAGTGATCCCACCAAGGATGAAGAATCCAAGGAATCTTCTGGCCATCAGAGTGAAGAAGCATAATTAAGACCTGACAATCAGACTCTATAATAAGAGAAGAGATCCCCATCTGAAGACACATCTGTATTCCAATAAGCATAGCCCTGATCTCTGAAATAAGACTGCATGTGATACCAAAAAAACCACAGCAAGCAGAAATAAAGGAACCTTTATCATCTCTGAGAATAGCAGCACCTGCAGATATACCTGGATTACCTTTACAACAGCCATCTGTGTTAAGTTTAACATGAAATCTGGGGGGAGGAATCCAGCAAACAAGGGAAGGGGGTGCAGAAGAAAAGATATCAGTCAAACCCAAAGCCTACAAAGATGCTCTCTCAGCATAGGAAGAAGCCCTCTTAGGATGAAATAAAGAAGCAATCTCTGTGATAAGAATAATAGCTTGTCTCAAAATATGCTCTTTACTACAAATAGAATTGTCAAACCTGGCAGTGCACCTAGCTTTCCAAAGCGTCCAAGCAATAATAGAAGGAGTGATACCCATGCAGAAGCCATAGAGAGAAGTATTGGATGCCTTGGAAGTGAATGCTGAAAACATATAATGAAAAGAAGTCCCTTGATCATGAACCTGGAAAATGTGCTTGAAGAAGCTCCAACAATGTCTGGCAATATCTCCCAAAGCAAGAATATGGTTCATAGTTTCACGATGAGGAGATCTACAGCAATAACACTTGGAAACCAAAGAAATCCCATATCTCTGAATAACTGAGTCAAAGGGCAATCTGTCAATAAGAGCTCTGTAAATAAAAAGGGAGATCTTTTTAGGTAAGAGTGTGTGCCAAATCCATTTGGTGATAGGAAGTTGAGGTCCAGTATGTCTGACAGTGTTCCAGGCAGATTTAGTAGTAAAATAACCATGAGTATCAGGCTGCCAAATAGGTTTATCAGGGCCATTAGTATGAGATAAGCAAATAGCAATATCATTGATAACATGTAGAATATCCATAGGAAGCATATGTAGAAAGTCATGTCTGCGAGCCAAAAAATCCTGGACAAACCAATTATGAGTATGAGCAACAGAAAGCCATTGATCAGAAGATATGAACTCCCTGAGAGGTCCATGACCAGTCCAATTATCATGCCAAAAAGAAAGCCTACCAGTTCCAACCTGCCAACAAGTATGGTCCAAGACCCAGTGTCTATGACCAAGAACCATTCTCCAGTGGGGAGAACCAGTCAAGGGGCAAAAGGATAGATGCTGATCCTGCAGATAGGTGCAATGGATATAATCACTCCAAACTCCCTTATGGGAGTAAATCTTCCAGCAAAGTTTCACTTTCAAAGCAGTACTCAAATCAAAGAGAGATCTGATTCCAATCCCTCCTTCATCAATAGGTCTAGCCATGTGTTTCCAAGCAATCCAGTGTTTTCTCTGACCAACAGTGGAAGAACCCCAAAAGAAGGCAGCAAATGCTTTTTCCATGGCATTCAAAATGCTCTTAGGGGGAGAGAGGACAGCAAGAATGTGTATAGGAATAGATGATAAAACATGCTTTATCAGAATTAATCTACCCCCAGGAGATAAGAGCTTAGTTTTCCAATTAGCAAGTTTGTTTCTCACCTTGTCAAGCAGTGGCTGAAAAAAGATAGCTTTAGCAATACCTTTGTAGAGAGGAGCCCCCAAATAGATAATCGGAAAATCCTTATTGGGCGTCTGAGTAGCAGCAGCAATTTGATTGATTCTTTGAGTGATAGTGCGAGAGGCCACATAAAAAGAGCTTTTGTCTTTATTAACCTGCTGACCAGAACATCTCTCATAGATATTAATAAAAGCAAAAAGCCGGTGAAGAGAAGCCTGAGATCCGTTAGTAAAAATAACCGTGTCATCAGCAAAGAGTAAGTGAGAGATAATAGGCCCAGCTCTGAATGTGGAGAAGGGAGTGATCAAGCCCCTGGTGAAAAGATTATGGAGACCCCTGCTGAAAGCTTCTTCTGCCAAGATAAACAAACTGGGGGCTAGAGGATCACCTTGCCTAAGTCCTCTGGAAGAGTTAAAATAGCCACCAAGCTGACCATTAAAAACAACTGAGAACCAGCAGTGAGTAAATAGATTCTTAATCAAATTAATCCAATCATGAGAGAAGCCAAATTTGTATAGAACATCAAATAAGTAACTCCATTCCAGACGATCATAGGCCTTCATCATGTCCAGTTTGAGAATAACATTGTGACCAGTAGTTCTTTTAGAAATATTATGCACCATCTCCTGAGCCAAACATATATTATCACTGATGTCCCTTCCTTTAACAAATGCACCTTGGCAGGGAGAAATAAGCCTAGGCAGAATAATAGAGAGCCTCTTGCAAACAATCAGAGAAATGATCTTATAATTAAAATTGCACAGACTGATGGGCCTGAAATCCTTAAGAGTGGTAGGATTGTCACACTTAGGAATAAGAACCAAATGAGTAGAAGTAAAGGCCTTAGGCAAAGAGCCACCTTTGAAGAATTCAATAACAGCAGCAAATATATCATCAGCAATAATATCCCAGCAATGAGTGAAGAAATCACCTGAGAATCCGTCGGGACCAGGAGCACTATCAGCACAAAGAGAGAAGACAGAATCTTTCACTTCCTCCAAAGAAGGAATAGCCAGCAAGGCAGCATTATCTTGATCATTAACAATGCTAGGAATGTATTGCAGAAGACCACTACTATCCATAGAAGGGGGCTGGGAGGTGAACAGATCCTTGTAATAATCAATAG
The DNA here is from genome assembly GCA_030544215.1 of Zantedeschia hybrid cultivar. Lineage (NCBI taxonomy): Eukaryota > Viridiplantae > Streptophyta > Magnoliopsida > Alismatales > Araceae > Zantedeschia > Zantedeschia hybrid cultivar. Next base: position 17,874 of record JARZZO010000007.1, on the reverse strand, counting down.
CCATAGAGAGAAGAGCATTCTGATCAGTAACCTGATTGCCATTATCATCCGAAAGAGAGTGAATAAAGTTCCTTCTGCGTCTCTCAGAAACAATGGAGTGGAAGAAGGCAGTATTTTGGTCCCCTTCCTTGAGCCACCTGAAATGAGATTTTTGTCTCCAGAAAATTTCCTGTCTGAGTAATAATTCATCAAGTTTTCTCTTGGCAACAACAAGATCATTTAAAGTATCAGCAGAGGGCGAAGAGTCAGCAATGTTTTGCATGTTAGCAACATCATTCTCAGCTATTAAAACAGCATCAAAAACATTCCCGAATATATTCTTATTCCAGTGCTTAAGAGTACCCCTTAATCTTTTCAATTTGGCACTGAACTTATAAAGTGGAGAAGCATGCAAGGGTCTGCTCCAGCAATCCTTAACGACTTGAGTAAAGCTCTGATGTCTGGTCCAAACTTTTAGGAACTTAAAGTGAGCAGGATGAATAGAGCTCAAAGAATCATAAGTGACAAGCAGAGGGTTGTGATCTGAACAATTATGATGCAGATGATTTATAGAAGTAGAGAATTTAGCAAACCAATGAGTGTTAGCCAAACCTCTGTCCAATCTAGCTCTAATACAACCAATCCCTTGCTGTCCATTGCGCCAAGTAAAGCTAGGACCGCTGAATCCAAGATCGGCAATGCCACAGTCCTGCACAAAAGAGTGGAATGCATGGACTGAAGCTGAAAGAGGAGCATTCCCACCAAGTTTCTCATGAGAAAACAGAACAGAATTAAAGTCACCAATCACCATCCATGGGACAACAACTGAGGATGCGAAAGAGGCAATATCGTCCCAAGTACCAATTCTGTCGTGAAGGTGACAGCTAGCATAAACAAAAGTAATAATATGCTCAACAACACCCTTCACTTTGGCAGTGATATAATTATCATGAATATGCAGAATATCAATATCCATAGAGTCATGCCAAAAAACCCATATCTTGCCATGGTCCATATTAGAAGCAACAAACTTAGAGAGGCCAAGACGCAGAGATATGCGCTGCATGGAAGAATAATGTATCATAGGCTCAAGAATGGCAACCATCTTAATCTTGTGTGATTTGCACAGAGAAATTAATCGACGAAGAGAGGTAGAGCTCCCAACACCCCTAATATTCCAAACCAAAGTATTGACCATTAATGTTTAGATTTCTTTTTCTGGGCACGGGTGAGCCTGGTGCTCTTTTGTTGGGCCGAAGTTAAAGTACTAGAAGTATCATGTATGCCATCATCACAAGTAGTCTGAGATTCATCAGTGGCAGAGAATGATTGCCTAAATTTATGTATCTCAAGTAATTGTTTAGCATCATCGCTGTGTTTGGGACTATCCAAATTTAATGCCTCAATACTAGGTATATGGGCCACACCATGAGAAGCAGACTGGATTAAGTCATGACAATTCTGCTCAATAGGGAAGCAAGCGGAAGATATCACCTGAGTATCGACTCTAGAAGACGTTTGGACTTCTGTGATCGGCAGCGAGGCAGCAGCATCCTCCAAGTGATCTTGATCAGCTGAGTCAAAATCAACCAGAACAGTGGAATTAATAGTATGCATATCCCTATTATTGAGAGCACTATACGGAGAGGGAATGATGTGGTCCTCTGAATTGAGCTTGCATGGAAGTTTTGAGACAGATAGCACCTGATTATCGACGCTAAAAGACGATAAAACTTCCATAGCCACAGCATCAAGATTGCCATCCGTAGGCTTCAAATGGGCCAAGTTGTCCAAAGCTCGATCCCCCACAGTAACAGGAATAGGATTAGAGGCTAGACTAGAGGGAAGTATATTGATATGATCAGGAATTAAGTGAGTGCTACTCACCAAGGACTCCTGGTGCTGGGGGCGTGGAGCTGCATGTAGATGCACATTATCAGAATGCCCCCCAGCACCAGTAGCCTGTTCAACTGCATCAGGTATTGGGGTGTTAACAGATTGCTCAAGAATTGTAATAGGTTCCCCAGAAGCGTGCAGTGTTGTTGGATCTTCAGTAGTAGAATCCAGCAATTGGGCAGTCAAGTGGGGTCCGAACATAACCGCAGGATCATCAATAATTGCAGACAACGTAGGCCTGGACTTCAGATCGTTGTCGGGCTTATTAGTAGACATCAAGGGCACCGTCACAGCAGAACTTTGCAAACACAATGGTTCCATGGCGACGTCAATATTCATAGCGGCAGAAGACGACATCAGAATGGTTTCCGAGGCATTCACGGCTTTGGCCCTAGATATGGGCTGTTTAAGCGACCCCAGCAGAGGTATATTAACTTCGGAATCCCTGCAAGAAAAGTTGCTGACCTGAAGACTATTTTCTGAAGAGGGCTGCACATCTGTGGGAGCCATCGCCGCGCCACTGGAGTTGTGCGTGGCCTCATTATCGCAAGGCAGCTGCTTGTTGAGAAGGCGTGTCTTCACAGGGTGAATGGGCACAGTGGGCGAGGCATGAACGTGCGGCTCAATTATAATAGGCAAAGAGTTAGGCCCATTAACAGTCACATGAGCTTCCGATTGGGCTTCTTGGGCCAGGGTCCGTAGGACAATTCCGGCCGAAGGCTGAGCCTCTGAGGCATTGGCAATCGATTCGTCTGCAAGGGGAGATCCAGAAAGTGGGGCAGCTAGAAGGGCCGAAAGCTGCTGGCGGCCTGAGCTTGAGGCTTCAAGATGTGGGCTCGGCCCATTAACAGGGAGAGTGGCAGGTTGCTGCGCAGACAGAGGGGCTTGGTCTCGAGGCTGGAGTGGATCTTCATAAGCGTGAGACGAAACCGAGTGCATGGGCACAGGGAGCGAGGAACGCAAGTCTGCAGCCAGACAAGGGGTCTTTTGTCGAACACC
>JARZZO010000007.1:0-10000 GCA_030544215.1 Zantedeschia hybrid cultivar | reverse complement strand
TTTAGGGTTTAGGGTTTAGGGTTTAGGGTTTAGGGTTTAGGGTTTAGGGTTTAGGGTTTAGGGTTTAGGGTTTAGGGTTTAGGGTTTAGGGTTTAGGGTTTAGGGTTTAGGGTTTAGGGTTTAGGGTTTAGGGTTTAGGGTTTAGGGTTTAGGGTTTAGGGTTTAGGGTTTAGGGTTTAGGGTTTAGGGTTTAGGGTTTAGGGTTTAGGGTTTAGGGTTTAGGGTTTAGGGTTTAGGGTTTAGGGTTTAGGGTTTAGGGTTTAGGGTTTAGGGTTTAGGGTTTAGGGTTTAGGGTTTAGGGTTTAGGGTTTAGGGTTTAGGGTTTAGGGTTTAGGGTTTAGGGTTTAGGGTTTAGGGTTTAGGGTTTAGGGTTTAGGGTTTAGGGTTTAGGGTTTAGGGTTTAGGGTTTAGGGTTTAGGGTTTAGGGTTTAGGGTTTAGGGTTTAGGGTTTAGGGTTTAGGGTTTAGGGTTTAGGGTTTAGGGTTTAGGGTTTAGGGTTTAGGGTTTAGGGTTTAGGGTTTAGGGTTTAGGGTTTAGGGTTTAGGGTTTAGGGTTTAGGGTTTAGGGTTTAGGGTTTAGGGTTTAGGGTTTAGGGTTTAGGGTTTAGGGTTTAGGGTTTAGGGTTTAGGGTTTAGGGTTTAGGGTTTAGGGTTTAGGGTTTAGGGTTTAGGGTTTAGGGTTTAGGGTTTAGGGTTTAGGGTTTAGGGTTTAGGGTTTAGGGTTTAGGGTTTAGGGTTTAGGGTTTAGGGTTTAGGGTTTAGGGTTTAGGGTTTAGGGTTTAGGGTTTAGGGTTTAGGGTTTAGGGTTTAGGGTTTAGGGTTTAGGGTTTAGGGTTTAGGGTTTAGGGTTTAGGGTTTAGGGTTTAGGGTTTAGGGTTTAGGGTTTAGGGTTTAGGGTTTAGGGTTTAGGGTTTAGGGTTTAGGGTTTAGGGTTTAGGGTTTAGGGTTTAGGGTTTAGGGTTTAGGGTTTAGGGTTTAGGGTTTAGGGTTTAGGGTTTAGGGTTTAGGGTTTAGGGTTTAGGGTTTAGGGTTTAGGGTTTAGGGTTTAGGGTTTAGGGTTTAGGGTTTAGGGTTTAGGGTTTAGGGTTTAGGGTTTAGGGTTTAGGGTTTAGGGTTTAGGGTTTAGGGTTTAGGGTTTAGGGTTTAGGGTTTAGGGTTTAGGGTTTAGGGTTTAGGGTTTAGGGTTTAGGGTTTAGGGTTTAGGGTTTAGGGTTTAGGGTTTAGGGTTTAGGGTTTAGGGTTTAGGGTTTAGGGTTTAGGGTTTAGGGTTTAGGGTTTAGGGTTTAGGGTTTAGGGTTTAGGGTTTAGGGTTTAGGGTTTAGGGTTTAGGGTTTAGGGTTTAGGGTTTAGGGTTTAGGGTTTAGGGTTTAGGGTTTAGGGTTTAGGGTTTAGGGTTTAGGGTTTAGGGTTTAGGGTTTAGGGTTTAGGGTTTAGGGTTTAGGGTTTAGGGTTTAGGGTTTAGGGTTTAGGGTTTAGGGTTTAGGGTTTAGGGTTTAGGGTTTAGGGTTTAGGGTTTAGGGTTTAGGGTTTAGGGTTTAGGGTTTAGGGTTTAGGGTTTAGGGTTTAGGGTTTAGGGTTTAGGGTTTAGGGTTTAGGGTTTAGGGTTTAGGGTTTAGGGTTTAGGGTTTAGGGTTTAGGGTTTAGGGTTTAGGGTTTAGGGTTTAGGGTTTAGGGTTTAGGGTTTAGGGTTTAGGGTTTAGGGTTTAGGGTTTAGGGTTTAGGGTTTAGGGTTTAGGGTTTAGGGTTTAGGGTTTAGGGTTTAGGGTTTAGGGTTTAGGGTTTAGGGTTTAGGGTTTAGGGTTTAGGGTTTAGGGTTTAGGGTTTAGGGTTTAGGGTTTAGGGTTTAGGGTTTAGGGTTTAGGGTTTAGGGTTTAGGGTTTAGGGTTTAGGGTTTAGGGTTTAGGGTTTAGGGTTTAGGGTTTAGGGTTTAGGGTTTAGGGTTTAGGGTTTAGGGTTTAGGGTTTAGGGTTTAGGGTTTAGGGTTTAGGGTTTAGGGTTTAGGGTTTAGGGTTTAGGGTTTAGGGTTTAGGGTTTAGGGTTTAGGGTTTAGGGTTTAGGGTTTAGGGTTTAGGGTTTAGGGTTTAGGGTTTAGGGTTTAGGGTTTAGGGTTTAGGGTTTAGGGTTTAGGGTTTAGGGTTTAGGGTTTAGGGTTTAGGGTTTAGGGTTTAGGGTTTAGGGTTTAGGGTTTAGGGTTTAGGGTTTAGGGTTTAGGGTTTAGGGTTTAGGGTTTAGGGTTTAGGGTTTAGGGTTTAGGGTTTAGGGTTTAGGGTTTAGGGTTTAGGGTTTAGGGTTTAGGGTTTAGGGTTTAGGGTTTAGGGTTTAGGGTTTAGGGTTTAGGGTTTAGGGTTTAGGGTTTAGGGTTTAGGGTTTAGGGTTTAGGGTTTAGGGTTTAGGGTTTAGGGTTTAGGGTTTAGGGTTTAGGGTTTAGGGTTTAGGGTTTAGGGTTTAGGGTTTAGGGTTTAGGGTTTAGGGTTTAGGGTTTAGGGTTTAGGGTTTAGGGTTTAGGGTTTAGGGTTTAGGGTTTAGGGTTTAGGGTTTAGGGTTTAGGGTTTAGGGTTTAGGGTTTAGGGTTTAGGGTTTAGGGTTTAGGGTTTAGGGTTTAGGGTTTAGGGTTTAGGGTTTAGGGTTTAGGGTTTAGGGTTTAGGGTTTAGGGTTTAGGGTTTAGGGTTTAGGGTTTAGGGTTTAGGGTTTAGGGTTTAGGGTTTAGGGTTTAGGGTTTAGGGTTTAGGGTTTAGGGTTTAGGGTTTAGGGTTTAGGGTTTAGGGTTTAGGGTTTAGGGTTTAGGGTTTAGGGTTTAGGGTTTAGGGTTTAGGGTTTAGGGTTTAGGGTTTAGGGTTTAGGGTTTAGGGTTTAGGGTTTAGGGTTTAGGGTTTAGGGTTTAGGGTTTAGGGTTTAGGGTTTAGGGTTTAGGGTTTAGGGTTTAGGGTTTAGGGTTTAGGGTTTAGGGTTTAGGGTTTAGGGTTTAGGGTTTAGGGTTTAGGGTTTAGGGTTTAGGGTTTAGGGTTTAGGGTTTAGGGTTTAGGGTTTAGGGTTTAGGGTTTAGGGTTTAGGGTTTAGGGTTTAGGGTTTAGGGTTTAGGGTTTAGGGTTTAGGGTTTAGGGTTTAGGGTTTAGGGTTTAGGGTTTAGGGTTTAGGGTTTAGGGTTTAGGGTTTAGGGTTTAGGGTTTAGGGTTTAGGGTTTAGGGTTTAGGGTTTAGGGTTTAGGGTTTAGGGTTTAGGGTTTAGGGTTTAGGGTTTAGGGTTTAGGGTTTAGGGTTTAGGGTTTAGGGTTTAGGGTTTAGGGTTTAGGGTTTAGGGTTTAGGGTTTAGGGTTTAGGGTTTAGGGTTTAGGGTTTAGGGTTTAGGGTTTAGGGTTTAGGGTTTAGGGTTTAGGGTTTAGGGTTTAGGGTTTAGGGTTTAGGGTTTAGGGTTTAGGGTTTAGGGTTTAGGGTTTAGGGTTTAGGGTTTAGGGTTTAGGGTTTAGGGTTTAGGGTTTAGGGTTTAGGGTTTAGGGTTTAGGGTTTAGGGTTTAGGGTTTAGGGTTTAGGGTTTAGGGTTTAGGGTTTAGGGTTTAGGGTTTAGGGTTTAGGGTTTAGGGTTTAGGGTTTAGGGTTTAGGGTTTAGGGTTTAGGGTTTAGGGTTTAGGGTTTAGGGTTTAGGGTTTAGGGTTTAGGGTTTAGGGTTTAGGGTTTAGGGTTTAGGGTTTAGGGTTTAGGGTTTAGGGTTTAGGGTTTAGGGTTTAGGGTTTAGGGTTTAGGGTTTAGGGTTTAGGGTTTAGGGTTTAGGGTTTAGGGTTTAGGGTTTAGGGTTTAGGGTTTAGGGTTTAGGGTTTAGGGTTTAGGGTTTAGGGTTTAGGGTTTAGGGTTTAGGGTTTAGGGTTTAGGGTTTAGGGTTTAGGGTTTAGGGTTTAGGGTTTAGGGTTTAGGGTTTAGGGTTTAGGGTTTAGGGTTTAGGGTTTAGGGTTTAGGGTTTAGGGTTTAGGGTTTAGGGTTTAGGGTTTAGGGTTTAGGGTTTAGGGTTTAGGGTTTAGGGTTTAGGGTTTAGGGTTTAGGGTTTAGGGTTTAGGGTTTAGGGTTTAGGGTTTAGGGTTTAGGGTTTAGGGTTTAGGGTTTAGGGTTTAGGGTTTAGGGTTTAGGGTTTAGGGTTTAGGGTTTAGGGTTTAGGGTTTAGGGTTTAGGGTTTAGGGTTTAGGGTTTAGGGTTTAGGGTTTAGGGTTTAGGGTTTAGGGTTTAGGGTTTAGGGTTTAGGGTTTAGGGTTTAGGGTTTAGGGTTTAGGGTTTAGGGTTTAGGGTTTAGGGTTTAGGGTTTAGGGTTTAGGGTTTAGGGTTTAGGGTTTAGGGTTTAGGGTTTAGGGTTTAGGGTTTAGGGTTTAGGGTTTAGGGTTTAGGGTTTAGGGTTTAGGGTTTAGGGTTTAGGGTTTAGGGTTTAGGGTTTAGGGTTTAGGGTTTAGGGTTTAGGGTTTAGGGTTTAGGGTTTAGGGTTTAGGGTTTAGGGTTTAGGGTTTAGGGTTTAGGGTTTAGGGTTTAGGGTTTAGGGTTTAGGGTTTAGGGTTTAGGGTTTAGGGTTTAGGGTTTAGGGTTTAGGGTTTAGGGTTTAGGGTTTAGGGTTTAGGGTTTAGGGTTTAGGGTTTAGGGTTTAGGGTTTAGGGTTTAGGGTTTAGGGTTTAGGGTTTAGGGTTTAGGGTTTAGGGTTTAGGGTTTAGGGTTTAGGGTTTAGGGTTTAGGGTTTAGGGTTTAGGGTTTAGGGTTTAGGGTTTAGGGTTTAGGGTTTAGGGTTTAGGGTTTAGGGTTTAGGGTTTAGGGTTTAGGGTTTAGGGTTTAGGGTTTAGGGTTTAGGGTTTAGGGTTTAGGGTTTAGGGTTTAGGGTTTAGGGTTTAGGGTTTAGGGTTTAGGGTTTAGGGTTTAGGGTTTAGGGTTTAGGGTTTAGGGTTTAGGGTTTAGGGTTTAGGGTTTAGGGTTTAGGGTTTAGGGTTTAGGGTTTAGGGTTTAGGGTTTAGGGTTTAGGGTTTAGGGTTTAGGGTTTAGGGTTTAGGGTTTAGGGTTTAGGGTTTAGGGTTTAGGGTTTAGGGTTTAGGGTTTAGGGTTTAGGGTTTAGGGTTTAGGGTTTAGGGTTTAGGGTTTAGGGTTTAGGGTTTAGGGTTTAGGGTTTAGGGTTTAGGGTTTAGGGTTTAGGGTTTAGGGTTTAGGGTTTAGGGTTTAGGGTTTAGGGTTTAGGGTTTAGGGTTTAGGGTTTAGGGTTTAGGGTTTAGGGTTTAGGGTTTAGGGTTTAGGGTTTAGGGTTTAGGGTTTAGGGTTTAGGGTTTAGGGTTTAGGGTTTAGGGTTTAGGGTTTAGGGTTTAGGGTTTAGGGTTTAGGGTTTAGGGTTTAGGGTTTAGGGTTTAGGGTTTAGGGTTTAGGGTTTAGGGTTTAGGGTTTAGGGTTTAGGGTTTAGGGTTTAGGGTTTAGGGTTTAGGGTTTAGGGTTTAGGGTTTAGGGTTTAGGGTTTAGGGTTTAGGGTTTAGGGTTTAGGGTTTAGGGTTTAGGGTTTAGGGTTTAGGGTTTAGGGTTTAGGGTTTAGGGTTTAGGGTTTAGGGTTTAGGGTTTAGGGTTTAGGGTTTAGGGTTTAGGGTTTAGGGTTTAGGGTTTAGGGTTTAGGGTTTAGGGTTTAGGGTTTAGGGTTTAGGGTTTAGGGTTTAGGGTTTAGGGTTTAGGGTTTAGGGTTTAGGGTTTAGGGTTTAGGGTTTAGGGTTTAGGGTTTAGGGTTTAGGGTTTAGGGTTTAGGGTTTAGGGTTTAGGGTTTAGGGTTTAGGGTTTAGGGTTTAGGGTTTAGGGTTTAGGGTTTAGGGTTTAGGGTTTAGGGTTTAGGGTTTAGGGTTTAGGGTTTAGGGTTTAGGGTTTAGGGTTTAGGGTTTAGGGTTTAGGGTTTAGGGTTTAGGGTTTAGGGTTTAGGGTTTAGGGTTTAGGGTTTAGGGTTTAGGGTTTAGGGTTTAGGGTTTAGGGTTTAGGGTTTAGGGTTTAGGGTTTAGGGTTTAGGGTTTAGGGTTTAGGGTTTAGGGTTTAGGGTTTAGGGTTTAGGGTTTAGGGTTTAGGGTTTAGGGTTTAGGGTTTAGGGTTTAGGGTTTAGGGTTTAGGGTTTAGGGTTTAGGGTTTAGGGTTTAGGGTTTAGGGTTTAGGGTTTAGGGTTTAGGGTTTAGGGTTTAGGGTTTAGGGTTTAGGGTTTAGGGTTTAGGGTTTAGGGTTTAGGGTTTAGGGTTTAGGGTTTAGGGTTTAGGGTTTAGGGTTTAGGGTTTAGGGTTTAGGGTTTAGGGTTTAGGGTTTAGGGTTTAGGGTTTAGGGTTTAGGGTTTAGGGTTTAGGGTTTAGGGTTTAGGGTTTAGGGTTTAGGGTTTAGGGTTTAGGGTTTAGGGTTTAGGGTTTAGGGTTTAGGGTTTAGGGTTTAGGGTTTAGGGTTTAGGGTTTAGGGTTTAGGGTTTAGGGTTTAGGGTTTAGGGTTTAGGGTTTAGGGTTTAGGGTTTAGGGTTTAGGGTTTAGGGTTTAGGGTTTAGGGTTTAGGGTTTAGGGTTTAGGGTTTAGGGTTTAGGGTTTAGGGTTTAGGGTTTAGGGTTTAGGGTTTAGGGTTTAGGGTTTAGGGTTTAGGGTTTAGGGTTTAGGGTTTAGGGTTTAGGGTTTAGGGTTTAGGGTTTAGGGTTTAGGGTTTAGGGTTTAGGGTTTAGGGTTTAGGGTTTAGGGTTTAGGGTTTAGGGTTTAGGGTTTAGGGTTTAGGGTTTAGGGTTTAGGGTTTAGGGTTTAGGGTTTAGGGTTTAGGGTTTAGGGTTTAGGGTTTAGGGTTTAGGGTTTAGGGTTTAGGGTTTAGGGTTTAGGGTTTAGGGTTTAGGGTTTAGGGTTTAGGGTTTAGGGTTTAGGGTTTAGGGTTTAGGGTTTAGGGTTTAGGGTTTAGGGTTTAGGGTTTAGGGTTTAGGGTTTAGGGTTTAGGGTTTAGGGTTTAGGGTTTAGGGTTTAGGGTTTAGGGTTTAGGGTTTAGGGTTTAGGGTTTAGGGTTTAGGGTTTAGGGTTTAGGGTTTAGGGTTTAGGGTTTAGGGTTTAGGGTTTAGGGTTTAGGGTTTAGGGTTTAGGGTTTAGGGTTTAGGGTTTAGGGTTTAGGGTTTAGGGTTTAGGGTTTAGGGTTTAGGGTTTAGGGTTTAGGGTTTAGGGTTTAGGGTTTAGGGTTTAGGGTTTAGGGTTTAGGGTTTAGGGTTTAGGGTTTAGGGTTTAGGGTTTAGGGTTTAGGGTTTAGGGTTTAGGGTTTAGGGTTTAGGGTTTAGGGTTTAGGGTTTAGGGTTTAGGGTTTAGGGTTTAGGGTTTAGGGTTTAGGGTTTAGGGTTTAGGGTTTAGGGTTTAGGGTTTAGGGTTTAGGGTTTAGGGTTTAGGGTTTAGGGTTTAGGGTTTAGGGTTTAGGGTTTAGGGTTTAGGGTTTAGGGTTTAGGGTTTAGGGTTTAGGGTTTAGGGTTTAGGGTTTAGGGTTTAGGGTTTAGGGTTTAGGGTTTAGGGTTTAGGGTTTAGGGTTTAGGGTTTAGGGTTTAGGGTTTAGGGTTTAGGGTTTAGGGTTTAGGGTTTAGGGTTTAGGGTTTAGGGTTTAGGGTTTAGGGTTTAGGGTTTAGGGTTTAGGGTTTAGGGTTTAGGGTTTAGGGTTTAGGGTTTAGGGTTTAGGGTTTAGGGTTTAGGGTTTAGGGTTTAGGGTTTAGGGTTTAGGGTTTAGGGTTTAGGGTTTAGGGTTTAGGGTTTAGGGTTTAGGGTTTAGGGTTTAGGGTTTAGGGTTTAGGGTTTAGGGTTTAGGGTTTAGGGTTTAGGGTTTAGGGTTTAGGGTTTAGGGTTTAGGGTTTAGGGTTTAGGGTTTAGGGTTTAGGGTTTAGGGTTTAGGGTTTAGGGTTTAGGGTTTAGGGTTTAGGGTTTAGGGTTTAGGGTTTAGGGTTTAGGGTTTAGGGTTTAGGGTTTAGGGTTTAGGGTTTAGGGTTTAGGGTTTAGGGTTTAGGGTTTAGGGTTTAGGGTTTAGGGTTTAGGGTTTAGGGTTTAGGGTTTAGGGTTTAGGGTTTAGGGTTTAGGGTTTAGGGTTTAGGGTTTAGGGTTTAGGGTTTAGGGTTTAGGGTTTAGGGTTTAGGGTTTAGGGTTTAGGGTTTAGGGTTTAGGGTTTAGGGTTTAGGGTTTAGGGTTTAGGGTTTAGGGTTTAGGGTTTAGGGTTTAGGGTTTAGGGTTTAGGGTTTAGGGTTTAGGGTTTAGGGTTTAGGGTTTAGGGTTTAGGGTTTAGGGTTTAGGGTTTAGGGTTTAGGGTTTAGGGTTTAGGGTTTAGGGTTTAGGGTTTAGGGTTTAGGGTTTAGGGTTTAGGGTTTAGGGTTTAGGGTTTAGGGTTTAGGGTTTAGGGTTTAGGGTTTAGGGTTTAGGGTTTAGGGTTTAGGGTTTAGGGTTTAGGGTTTAGGGTTTAGGGTTTAGGGTTTAGGGTTTAGGGTTTAGGGTTTAGGGTTTAGGGTTTAGGGTTTAGGGTTTAGGGTTTAGGGTTTAGGGTTTAGGGTTTAGGGTTTAGGGTTTAGGGTTTAGGGTTTAGGGTTTAGGGTTTAGGGTTTAGGGTTTAGGGTTTAGGGTTTAGGGTTTAGGGTTTAGGGTTTAGGGTTTAGGGTTTAGGGTTTAGGGTTTAGGGTTTAGGGTTTAGGGTTTAGGGTTTAGGGTTTAGGGTTTAGGGTTTAGGGTTTAGGGTTTAGGGTTTAGGGTTTAGGGTTTAGGGTTTAGGGTTTAGGGTTTAGGGTTTAGGGTTTAGGGTTTAGGGTTTAGGGTTTAGGGTTTAGGGTTTAGGGTTTAGGGTTTAGGGTTTAGGGTTTAGGGTTTAGGGTTTAGGGTTTAGGGTTTAGGGTTTAGGGTTTAGGGTTTAGGGTTTAGGGTTTAGGGTTTAGGGTTTAGGGTTTAGGGTTTAGGGTTTAGGGTTTAGGGTTTAGGGTTTAGGGTTTAGGGTTTAGGGTTTAGGGTTTAGGGTTTAGGGTTTAGGGTTTAGGGTTTAGGGTTTAGGGTTTAGGGTTTAGGGTTTAGGGTTTAGGGTTTAGGGTTTAGGGTTTAGGGTTTAGGGTTTAGGGTTTAGGGTTTAGGGTTTAGGGTTTAGGGTTTAGGGTTTAGGGTTTAGGGTTTAGGGTTTAGGGTTTAGGGTTTAGGGTTTAGGGTTTAGGGTTTAGGGTTTAGGGTTTAGGGTTTAGGGTTTAGGGTTTAGGGTTTAGGGTTTAGGGTTTAGGGTTTAGGGTTTAGGGTTTAGGGTTTAGGGTTTAGGGTTTAGGGTTTAGGGTTTAGGGTTTAGGGTTTAGGGTTTAGGGTTTAGGGTTTAGGGTTTAGGGTTTAGGGTTTAGGGTTTAGGGTTTAGGGTTTAGGGTTTAGGGTTTAGGGTTTAGGGTTTAGGGTTTAGGGTTTAGGGTTTAGGGTTTAGGGTTTAGGGTTTAGGGTTTAGGGTTTAGGGTTTAGGGTTTAGGGTTTAGGGTTTAGGGTTTAGGGTTTAGGGTTTAGGGTTTAGGGTTTAGGGTTTAGGGTTTAGGGTTTAGGGTTTAGGGTTTAGGGTTTAGGGTTTAGGGTTTAGGGTTTAGGGTTTAGGGTTTAGGGTTTAGGGTTTAGGGTTTAGGGTTTAGGGTTTAGGGTTTAGGGTTTAGGGTTTAGGGTTTAGGGTTTAGGGTTTAGGGTTTAGGGTTTAGGGTTTAGGGTTTAGGGTTTAGGGTTTAGGGTTTAGGGTTTAGGGTTTAGGGTTTAGGGTTTAGGGTTTAGGGTTTAGGGTTTAGGGTTTAGGGTTTAGGGTTTAGGGTTTAGGGTTTAGGGTTTAGGGTTTAGGGTTTAGGGTTTAGGGTTTAGGGTTTAGGGTTTAGGGTTTAGGGTTTAGGGTTTAGGGTTTAGGGTTTAGGGTTTAGGGTTTAGGGTTTAGGGTTTAGGGTTTAGGGTTTAGGGTTTAGGGTTTAGGGTTTAGGGTTTAGGGTTTAGGGTTTAGGGTTTAGGGTTTAGGGTTTAGGGTTTAGGGTTTAGGGTTTAGGGTTTAGGGTTTAGGGTTTA
>JARZZO010000006.1:86488690-86490471 GCA_030544215.1 Zantedeschia hybrid cultivar | reverse complement strand
TAAACCCTAAACCCTAAACCCTAACCCTAAACCCTAAACCCTTAAACCTAAACCCTAAAACCCTAAACCCTAACCACTACCCTAATCCTAAACCTAAACCCTATACCCTAAACCCTAACCCTAAACCCTAAACCCTTCTAAACACTAAACCCTAAACCCTAAACCCTAAACCCTAAACCTACCCTAACCCTAAACCTAAACCCTAAACACTAAACCCTAAACCCTAAACCCTAAACCCTAAACCCTAAACCCTAAACCCTAAACCCTAAACCCTAAACCCTAAACCCTAAACCCTAAACCCTAAACCCTAAACCCTAAACCCTAAACCCTAAACCCTAAACCCTAAACCCTAAACCCTAAACCCTAAACCCTAAACCCTAAACCCTAAACCCTAAACCCTAAACCCTAAACCCTAAACCCTAAACCCTAAACCCTAAACCCTAAACCCTAAACCCTAAACCCTAAACCCTAAACCCTAAACCCTAAACCCTAAACCCTAAACCCTAAACCCTAAACCCTAAACCCTAAACCCTAAACCCTAAACCCTAAACCCTAAACCCTAAACCCTAAACCCTAAACCCTAAACCCTAAACCCTAAACCCTAAACCCTAAACCCTAAACCCTAAACCCTAAACCCTAAACCCTAAACCCTAAACCCTAAACCCTAAACCCTAAACCCTAAACCCTAAACCCTAAACCCTAAACCCTAAACCCTAAACCCTAAACCCTAAACCCTAAACCCTAAACCCTAAACCCTAAACCCTAAACCCTAAACCCTAAACCCTAAACCCTAAACCCTAAACCCTAAACCCTAAACCCTAAACCCTAAACCCTAAACCCTAAACCCTAAACCCTAAACCCTAAACCCTAAACCCTAAACCCTAAACCCTAAACCCTAAACCCTAAACCCTAAACCCTAAACCCTAAACCCTAAACCCTAAACCCTAAACCCTAAACCCTAAACCCTAAACCCTAAACCCTAAACCCTAAACCCTAAACCCTAAACCCTAAACCCTAAACCCTAAACCCTAAACCCTAAACCCTAAACCCTAAACCCTAAACCCTAAACCCTAAACCCTAAACCCTAAACCCTAAACCCTAAACCCTAAACCCTAAACCCTAAACCCTAAACCCTAAACCCTAAACCCTAAACCCTAAACCCTAAACCCTAAACCCTAAACCCTAAACCCTAAACCCTAAACCCTAAACCCTAAACCCTAAACCCTAAACCCTAAACCCTAAACCCTAAACCCTAAACCCTAAACCCTAAACCCTAAACCCTAAACCCTAAACCCTAAACCCTAAACCCTAAACCCTAAACCCTAAACCCTAAACCCTAAACCCTAAACCCTAAACCCTAAACCCTAAACCCTAAACCCTAAACCCTAAACCCTAAACCCTAAACCCTAAACCCTAAACCCTAAACCCTAAACCCTAAACCCTAAACCCTAAACCCTAAACCCTAAACCCTAAACCCTAAACCCTAAACCCTAAACCCTAAACCCTAAACCCTAAACCCTAAACCCTAAACCCTAAACCCTAAACCCTAAACCCTAAACCCTAAACCCTAAACCCTAAACCCTAAACCCTAAACCCTAAACCCTAAACCCTAAACCCTAAACCCTAAACCCTAAACCCTAAACCCTAAACCCTAAACCCTAAACCCTAAACCCTAAACCCTAAACCCTAAACCCTAAACCCTAAACCCTAAACCCTAAACCCTAAACCCTAAACCCTAAACCCTAAACCCTAAACCCTAAACCCTAAACCCTAAACCCTAA